>CM063601.1:5289468-5316165 GCA_032356905.1 Salix exigua
CATTTCAGCCAAATACTTGCCGGTTCGTTCTGGCTGTTCCATTTCAGCCAAATGGTATTTTTTTAAAATAATGAATAATTTTACAGATATTAATCATATTATTTAATTCGACCGTTAGATTGTGATGAAATTTTACGAGGAGACTCTTGATATATTTATATATATTATGTTAAAATTTAAGAGCAATTAGAGAATGCAATGACCTTGCAAGATTGATGATAATATTTTCATAATACTATATATGTTCATAATTTCATTCAGGAAAAATATTTTATTGTGTCTTTTTTTATATTAAATTGCAAGATTTTAAATAATTTTATTTTTGAATTTAAACTAAAAAAATTATGAATTAATATATTTAATTATATATATATATATATATAAATACATAAACATACAACCCAAAACAATATAACAAAAGATCAATATTATGTTACGGTTGAAAACAATTCGTCTCGTAACTCGTGTGCATCATTGTTTTCCCCCCTCTGAACTCGCACTATATTTTTTGTTTTCTAAGACAATGGCCAGCAATAGTCAACAGGCTAAGCTATTTAAATTAAGTTATTTAAATCTTTGAATAAATTAAAAAGAAAACAGATGGAAAAAAAAAGACTTGAAATATTATCACTGCTATTGCTAATAAAACAATTATATTTTGAATAGAATTAAATATCATAGATAAAATAAGCTCCAAGATCTCGTTGCAGGTTCCATTTTTTATAGTGCTATAAATATTCAATTAATAGAATTAAAAAACTTGTCCATCATAAATATTTAGAAATAAATCTTAAGAAACTTGTCTGTACATTGTAGTATTTTTAGTATAGGATATAATCTTTTGTTATTGTTCATTCACAGACTACACCAACCTTGTGTGTGTAATAAATGCTCAGAAAACAACTCAGGCTCTTAAGAGGAAACAGTGACGTTGTGTCACTATCACACCTGGCTGGCGAGGCCATAACCTCAGTAAATGAAGTACTCCAAGAAGTAGTTGTCACAGTTCAATTTTAAATCTATGAGCATCAGCTACCCATACGGCAATGGAGAATGGGATAGCAGAACATTCATTCATGGATGAAAATTTAGAAGCAGGAAGCAAAATCGAAAGGAAACTGTATGGGATGAAAATGAAAAACTACATGCAACACATTTCAGGGGAAATATGAACAAGCAAATGGATTGCTTGACGTAAGAGAAAATCCTTCAAAGTCTTAAACCTGGAAAAAAGTTTTGTAAATTTGGCAGAAAGAGTGTCACTTCAGGGCCTGGGTCAAATCTTCAGAACTGCCGGGTTGAATTAAGCATATGCTGGAGAATTACTTGATCTACAAAAGAGGCCTGAATTTGTATCTGCTCATAAGATTGAATGTTGGACCTGATACACATTACATTCTTTATTTTCCAAATTTGGTAACCATATGTAGGTGGTGGAAAATTTGAGGGAATTCTTTTATAATTAAGATCAATATATTATCAAGATTCGTTGACCTAACCTCTGCTGTCCTCGTGAATCAACTGTTGGAAAAACAATACAAAAGCTTGATAGCAGATCGACAGATATAGATGTTAGTTCATGCATTTCTAAATGGTTGATGAAAGTTGCCCCTTAACTCCATGAACCAAAAAATTTAACCATTCTGGTAATGCAGTAGCTTACCAAGAAATAAAAAAGCACCGAGTAGAATGATTTGGCGAAAGGTTGGTGATGATTATTGTTATTCCATTATCTTAAATTTTGTAGGGATCTTCATAAATATTGTGAGAATTGGATATAATGGCACTTGGGGCGCTGTATGTTGGTAGTATTGCATGTAAAATGATACAATTCACTGCCAGTGAATTTCTAAATTTCCAATGAGTCAAACCCATTGTTTTCTAAACAATCACGCACATTGTTTTTTGCGAAATCTTTAGTCTAAGAATACTAGAGATTCTGGGGTTAATATCATCAGATATCAGTAGATTTGTTAAAGATTCGCTGTGTCTTAAAGCAACGTTGTTATTTGGAACATAAAGTAGATGAACTAGACCAAACTATGGCTGCGGAGAAATAACTCGCCGGCTTCAAAGTACGCAGACATACTTGTCAGCATTCTCTTACAGTTAGCAAGTGGCTAGCTAGACCACGATCTTAAAATGAACTCAAGGCAGTTCCTTCACCTGTTTATGTTTAGACATCCCCGCCAAATAGAAAAGCGAGAAAAGGTAAAGCCAGACGAGGCAAACATATTTAGCCCGTTCATCCTGTCTTTGAAGGTTAGACCTTTCCTGATTGCTGCTAAGTTCAATATTACTAGGAATCACATCCCAAAAGATATTGTATACACACCAGCAAACAAAGTCAAATTGCTGCAATTACGACATATTTCAGGCAACTGTAGTCCATCTGCCAAGTTTTATTCCCTGAAATTGAAAGGCCAAGATTATTGAAAGTGAAGCCACTAGAATGCATGCATAGATACATATGCTCGCGAGTGCATGCATGCATGCATTTAAGAAAGGATGGAAGAAGCAATGAGTTAACAATGCATAAACAACAGAGCAAAATATCCATTCATTTCCCAGAAACTGATATGCTACTTGATAAGAAAATAATTTTTCCAAATGTCTCTTACTCTCTAACAATGGTTAACTGCATTAATCCAACATCTTAGAATGACCAGCCAACGCATTTAACAGTACTGATGTTACGTTTCTGAAATGAATATATACAAATTAGTCGAGCACAGCTAAGGCTGAGGCTGATCGAAACAGAAATTGCACTCAATAAGACCACTTTCCCCCCTCAAACTTCAATTTGATGTATCTTCTATTGAGACAACATCACAGATTATCGTCTGTACAAGTAATTTGGCAGCGGGAACTTCAGGCTCCTTGCTACCTGCAACCCATTCCATACAAAATGTGTAACATGCGAGAAAATCTTTCAAAATGTTCCCCTACAAGAAAATTTGGGAAAAGATTAAAAAGATACCTTCAAGGCCAAATCTTCAGAAACTGTAGATCTATACCGAGTCGAACCCTCTAAAGGGCAGCTTCCTCCTTTAATAATAAAGTTAGCATTACAAAGGCTAGAGAGTTGCAATAGAACATCAGACATGAGCCCACCATCCCCTCCAGCTCTTAAATCATCATTTTCATGTTCATCTTCGTCAAATGAATCTGCTGCAGAAGTTATACACTGAAATATAGCTAATAACCTCTCCAGCGGGAAAGTTCCTGGCCCTTTCATAAGTAATTCTTGTTCAGCAACTTCTTTCTGTTCTATTGATTTTTCAGAGGCCCTGAGAAGACATTAGATGAGATAACGCAACTTTTATGACCATGGAAAGAAATGTAACAAAAACTGAAATGCAACGTGTCATGCTCAATTGACCAACAAATGCTCCATTCACGGTGAACCCTGTCAATTGGTGTATCTTGATTACTATTCAACAAATGCTTCTTTATTAGCAATTCAATGAACAGGAAATGTTTATTAATAGCTGAGGAACAGTTCATATCACAACCTATCACTGGCAGTTAACTGACTTCTCAGACTGCTAAATAATAATCCAGAAGTACATGTTCAAAAACTATTGCTGAGTTAACTAGCACTAAGATATGTACATTAGAAGGAACTAGGATCCTGTACTTTCCTTTTACTACATGGCAGATGACAATCCAAGCACTTTCATTGTGTGATCAAAAGAGAGAAATAGTAGTAAGTCTTAGGGCAGATGTAATTTCTATTCTCAATGATATTGATAAAGTTCAGGTTGGGTTTACTGTTACAAGGGAAGTTTTCATCCATATATTATAAATCAGTTAGAATAAACACTGACCAAAACAATATAAAAGAGCAGTTATCCCAATAAACAAACCTAAATATTAAAAAAGAATCTCCGTGAGGAATTGCTTCAGAAGAAAAGGTTATAACCAGTAATCTATCAGAATTTAACCACTCACTTCCTTTTTCTTTTGCGACTATCAGATCCCCCAGTTGAATCAAACAAGGATGCATCAAGAGTAGCTGGGTTTCTTGAAGCAAGGAATGCTGAAATGAGAAGATATTTCGCAGAAGTAGACATGTGGAAATCTATCTGAGCAAAATGGTCACCAACTTCTGACTTTCTAGTGCTGCCTTTCCGCGTCGTATCCTTGTTGGTTTCAGCTTCAGTAGAAGACTTAGATGGAACCCAGAATATCTCATTCAAGGAAGGGGCAATATGTGGCCGAAAATGACTAAACAACCTTCTCTTCATCTCTTCATTGGGTACAGATGCCAAATCACTCAACGGTTCACAATACTTTCTAAATAATGGTGAAAAAGCAGTTGATAATTCATCGACTCGTCTAGTAGTTCTGCAGAATGGTTTCAGGACAACACTGTTGACAAGAAGCAGAAAGGGCACATTTATTGATTAGATAACACAAAGCGAAAGATTGAATTAAAAGGCAAAAAGAAAGTGTTTTATGCTCTTACTCAAGAAAGGAGGAATATAACTTTCGATTAGGTTGGTTTCTCATCAAAATTTGACGAAGATCATCTTCTGTGTATTCAGGAAAATAAACAGGAACATGCTCTGTATATCCCATGTTTGAGTAGTATGTATCGGGCGAAGTATTACTGATAAATATGAGTCCCACCTCATGCATCTTCAAAACATCATAAAGATTAAACATAAAGGATAATGCAGTCGAACTTTTATCCCACTCGCGAATAAGCTCCAAATTATCAAATATCAAATAGAGCATATTCCCATCAGGCTTTCCAGCCGACTTATTCGGGCCCACTTTCTTCAAACTCTTGAGCTTTTCTATAACACTAGTCAAGTCTCCACGAAGAAAGTTGACAAAATCAGATGGCTTAACACAGCGTTTTGCACTCGAATAACCATTGGCCGCATTCTTCTTATGAAGCAACAACTGATCTAAAACCGACTCAAACAAGATCTGCAGACTATAGCAAGTAAGACAACTAGCATAAACAAAAGGCCGATTGAGGTGCCTAAAAATTTGAAGAATGGTACTAGTTTTCCCAGTAGAAGGGTCTCCATAAACAAATAATGGAAGCATAGGGGAATTCACCGGACCCAGAAGACGCAGAAGCTCACGAATTTGATTGCCTCTTGCAGGAAAACTAGAAAGCAAATCGTTGAAACTAAGTTTTTCCCCTCCAAATACAAAGTCATTGAGCGTGAGCTTATAAGGTTTTGTTATTTTTTCTGTTTCAACCTCATTACTTGTGACGGGAGTTGAAGAAGACAATCGTGTCGCTCTTCTTGTAATTTGTGGACTTTCCTCGTTACCCATTTGTTTACAAGTTTGCAAGAATCATTTTTTATCTGCGGCAACAGATTATTCTCAAATTTAGCAGCAGTTCTAAAGCTCACAAAAAATACGCGGCAACAACCATTAAAGAAAACGAAACCTGGTAATCAAATTAAAGATTACATAGCTAATTGCCAAATAGAAAAACTACAGATGTTATCGCGTTCCTTTTCTGTTTAAGATAAAGTTGAGGATAATTAAAAAAAATCAAAGCAGTTGATATATGAACTTTTAATTAGAACCAGGCAGAGAAAGGCTTGCTGGAAAAGTAGCCTTCTGTTTCCTCCATTTTCTTGGAAACCAAACAGAAAAAATGAGAAATCAACGAGAAGAGAAGATGGAAAGTTGAAGGTTACCTGATTGAGAGATTTGACGAGAGAATTTGCTGGAGGGTGAATAAACGGCGCGTTTCGTTGTGAATTCAAAACCCTACCGTGGCGGAGAGATGAGGGGCGAGAGAGAGTTAAGGAAAGGAAAATGAGAAGCGTTCCCGCCAAAAGACTTGTATCCTGTGGGGTTAAGTACACTGTAACTTTCTGCAACTTTTAACATATTTATTTTTGCGTATTATTTTTTTTTAAAATAAAAAAAATCTTCAAATTAATTATTTAATTATTTAAATTATTTTGATACGCGAATTTAAAAAATAAATCTTAAAAAACATTCTAAATAAGCTCTTACATATATATCAAACTAACGATACAACATTTAATAAACATACTGCCATACAAATCTTGTTTAGCGTTGCAGCCTGATTAATATTTTGATGATTAACTTTTTAAATATAACTTTATTTATAGTTTAAAAAACAGAAGAAAAACTGAATTTAACAACGGCAAAAACAAAAAGAGAAGACAAGTCATGCCTTTTTTAAATACTAACACGGAAAAAAACTTCAACTTCCTCATTGACATTTTATTTTATTTTATTCAATCACTATTATTTTTTAATTTTATCTTGATCATAGAACTTAATTTCCTTTTTTTAAATCCCTAAACATTGATAAATAAAAGAAAACTTGGTGAAAAATATAGAGGAAAGAAGAAGTGCTCCGATGGCCACATTTCCAATACAAATAAGTTGATGATAGTGTTATTGAATTTGTTTTTTATTAGAGTTCAATGGAGATAATATTGTCTTTTTAACTTCTTATGAATCAAATAGATTCAGATCATTTTGGAAAAAAAAATAATAAGCGTTTTTTATGAAAATTCCTAGTCACACAATGCTAAAAAGATATTTGATATTGCATTTCAAAATTATTTTTACTTTTAACTTTAAATAAAAAATATATATTTTTAAATCATTTTCAAATCTAGTGACAAAAATAATTTTTAAAAAATAAAAAAATATATGATATATTTCTAAATAAAAAATACTTTTAAAAATAAATCAATCATAGAAATACAGGATCGCATCAATTCCCCGCGACTCTTCCAAGAAAAAAATTATTACGTAATTTTTTCATGATTTTACCCGTACAAGGCAAAACAATTTTCTTCCAAATCCCTGTATTTTTTTTTTCCCAACATAATGCATAAGGCAAAACATATATGTACAAATCTCATTCAAACCCATATTCATATCTCCGAGTGGTCATTCTTCGATGTTCGCATGCATAACGCATGGGACTGGACTTGGGCATATTACAGTTCAATGGGTTCAAAGTTAAGGGTACTTCTCCAAACGGAACATTCGTGCCACTTGAAACTTTCACTTTCACAGAATCTTAAGTCATGGGCGTTCAGATGCACAGTTCTGTACTACCTACCAAT
Source organism: Salix exigua (assembly GCA_032356905.1). NCBI lineage: Eukaryota > Viridiplantae > Streptophyta > Magnoliopsida > Malpighiales > Salicaceae > Salix > Salix exigua. Next base: position 5,296,563 of record CM063601.1, read on the forward strand.
CTTCAATGAAATATGAATTCCCACACCGAGCCAGATACTGAGAAACCACCACAATTACAGAAGCACAACAATACCAAATCTTTAACATGTAGCCATGGAGCTGTCATATGAATATTAGATCAACCACACAGAATAAATACAGTTTTTACCCTCACATTTTCGTCATTATCTTAGTTATCACTTGAGGAACTTCCCCTGATAAAAGAGCCACGTCGATTGCCACCCACAATCACATCTTTAAGTCGAGTTATTGGCCCCTGTAGCCTCCCAGTTTTCTGCAAAAAGCACAATAGACGTCACACTTCATGGCAAAGATGACTTCAAAAACGGAATAAACATCAGGAAAGTGCTGAAATACAAGTAACCAAGCAGTGGAATATGGCAGCAAACAGGGAAGAAAAGGGAACTATAAAGGCAACCGATATGACCTGGAAGTGTGCAATGCCTACACAAAAATGAGCGAATTAATTTATGCGAAGTGCTAAAAGCTGCTCAAAGACTGGCAGAAGTACTCGCCAGTTTTAGTAACATTTGAGTATTTACAGCACTTTCACAAAGGTAACTTGCATATAGAAGCTCGGGTGATCTTAGGCTGTCATGCAACTCATTAAAGTGTAGAATGAGTTTTAATCAATCAAATGTGCAACTTCATACTCTTGCATCTCATACCTCAGGCGGCCGAAGTGACAGAATAAAAATAAAAGAATTACATTTATGTAAGTATTAACAAGAGACTCTTATCAATTAATAACTTTAGTAGTTGTGGGTATGAGTTGACTACTGCATTGCATCTCTTTCCACTTCCGCGCCAGCACACTCCTTTCCCTCAAATAATATCCTTTTCAAGTCCCCAAAACATCTTAGTGATCATATGTCAACAAGAAGGGTTCTCAACTTCAACTCCAATAAATAATACATGCGAATGTGAGCTCCCAGAGCCTGTGCAGATTTTTTACTACAATAACAATCACATACCATCATAATTGATTTCATTTGCAAGGCTTTAATGAAATCTCCTGTTTAGACTCATTTGGAGCGTCAAGAATTGAATTCTAAATGGAATTCAATCTCAAAAAGTTGTACAAAAATAAATCAAAGGCCAACCACTATAACTTACTACACTGAAAAGAAGAAATTAATGTTAAAACCTGCTTCCTTAAAATACCCATCTAGCCATCTAAATAAAATTGAAGAAATAAAATGAAATGTTAAGGGTAATATAGTAAACAAAATGAATTGGATTCTCTCTTCTAAATATGTGAATTCAACTTATTTATCAATTGAATTCAAACTGAACACTGTAATTGAATTCAATTACAGGATTCATTCTGAACAGGCTGTCAAACAAAACTTATATGCAAACAAAAATCCTGATCCCGAGAAAAAAAATAGAAAAAGGATTCAGGGAAAAGCACCTCGTTGTTGATGCTAGCCTGCCACTTAAGTTGCAAAGCCTGCCACCTTTCTTGCTGCCAGCGCTGCCCAAGGATTACTATTCCCATCACAGCTGCTGCAACGAAAATAGACCAAAATGTATTGGCCTCTTTTGCATGAGCATACAAGGAAGCCGCCCTCCTCTTCCACCAAGCATTAGAAGGAAGGTCAGCATCTTTGGCACCTTTCGGAGAGAAAGGCACATCTGTAGGGAAATCTAATCCCCTTTCAGAAGGTTCATTTACTTCGGAAATACCCAGGTTCTCACCATATGTGGTCGATCCACCAAGTGCCGTTTCACTGTGGAAAGAAGTAAGTGCAGCTGTACTGTATATAATCTGTTCCTTGTCACTGAAATCTTGCAGAGTTGTGCTTTCTTCAAATTCTTGACTGTTTTTTCCCTTTTCATCAAACAACTGTATCGCAGGGAACTCTTCAGATTCTTCCAACCCCTTGAATGGCCAAATCTCTTCATTCTTACCACTGGATCTACCTCCTTCTTCTGGACCAAGTTCAGGGGCCACATTCTTCCCCACATGTGAATCAAGAATCTCACTGTTAACAGGCTCTAATGGCAAATTCTCATGTTGACTGGGTGGAAACACAAAGTGACGAGACATGAATAAAGGGTGAGAACTTTCAGCCTCATCTACTTCATAAACCTTGCTGTTATCATCATCCTTCTGATTAACTTCTTTTGGACCAGGAGCAGCTGCATATGTCGATGCTGTCAGAGATACAACCTCCCAATCATTCCCACGAGGGGGGTTCTCCTCTCCATCATTTTTACCTTCCATTATCTTCCTAAATTCACAGAGACACCAAAACATTGAGAAATAAAGTGTTCTTCAATCAAATAATGGACCAAATTAATTTAACTATATTCCACCATAAACAGCCAGAGGATCAAAAACAAAAATATTACAGCTCCATTATTTCCTACTTGGTTTCCCAAAAACATAAATTCGATCAATTTGTGGTGAATTAATTATTCCGTTCCGCACAAGAAGAAATGGACGACTCTCGATCAAATAATACCTTCATTTAAAGCACTAGTGATCAAGAAAGTTGCGCAACCAGAAAGTCAGCTAAGAATAAATGATTCGCAACCTTATAAAATCATCCACTCCAATTAATAATATCAACTTAATAAAATGATTAAAACCAATCAATTGAATAAAAAAAACTTGAAACAAAAAACTAATTCAACCATACGGGAAAATGATATCTGTGCGTATGGGAAGCAACTGATCGGTCAAAATAAACAATTACAGATCCGAGCAGCACAATCAAAAACAACAACATCATCATCCATCAGAGAAAAACAACGGATGGGAGCTTTCAGTATACAAACAAGGAAGGTATGTATAGAGAGCTCACAGAGATATAATCCGACGAGATCCAGAGAGATATGAGAGAAAACGACGACGTTATGTTAACGCGAGTTGAAACTGCCTACAGCAGTGCAGAGAGGGGGGGAGAAATGGGATTTTATTATTTTGTAATAGCATGAGTGTATGACTCTCAAGATGAGGAGAAGTAAACCTGCAGTGGCCTGTTGTGTCTGCTAGTTGAGCGAATTGTTTTGACCGGCTGTAGTGGGTGAAGCGTGTTGGACTGTTGGTGCCTTGGTGGATTCTTTGTTAATGCTTATCTACACTTCCGTACCGTCAGGAAATCGCGATTACTTGTGTCAAAAACCTATTTCAAACCGGTAATTAACAAGCACTTGTTGTGGCTTTGCGTGCGTGGGAGGGGAGGGGAGGGGACGGGGAGGCATGTAATTTACACGTCCTCAAAATCTGATTTTACGATCTCGAAGTTTTTCATTTTTTTTAAATTAGCACAATAATCTAAATATTTTAGTAAGGTAATACTATTTAATTTTTTTAGCAAGAATAATATATTTTATTTTAAACGTGATGTTTACTATAAAATTGTTATTTCAAAACACAAAACAGTATTCGCTTCTAAGAAAAATCAATATGATAATTTAATTTAAATCAATTAATAAAAATTACCATCGTCTGTGTCGCCGCCCTTATTGGTCCCCCCGACGAGCTGAAGAGTGGACCGCCGGCTTTGACTTTTTTAAAAATATACAAAGGTGTTCTTCTTCTTACCATTGATTTTTAAAAATATTTTACAAGATTTATATATTTTTTATTTTCCATTTATTGATCAAGCAAGGAGTGATTCTGATCCTAGATAGTTGTTGAGTGAGAAAACCTCCTCAAAGTGTAAATTCACCGGTCAGTCTTGTTAGCCGCCATCATGCATTTTGGCCCTTTTTTTCGTGATAGTTTGAAATTGTGTTTTAATTTGTGTTTTATAAAAATGATTTTTATTTATAAATGTATTATATAATATTTTTATTTTTAAAAAATATTTTTGATATCATGATCTAAAAATATTAAAAAAATTATTTAAAAAAAGATTGAATTCAGGACTTGCAGGTAGTGGTAGTAATATCTTTCACTCCATGTCCGTAATTTTACTTGAATGTGCTTGATCAATTTTTTAACGATGGAATAAAACAAGAAAAGAAGTATTACAATCATAAAATATTTACAAGTTAAAAAAAATAGAGAGACAAAGAATTACCACGGGATTTTTTTCATGCAAATTGAAAAGAAAAGAAAAGAAAATCACATAGAAGGTAATTTTTAAATAGTACAAGAGAAGAAGTACAGCTAAATATGGTATTATTATTATTATTATTATTATTATTATTTAAAGAGTAATTATAAAATCGAGCCCATCAAACCTCAAATTAGCACGAAAATTATTTGAAATCTTATCTTCCACAAATTGAAGTAGTTTGTATTTTTTTTTATTTTAAATATATTTTTTAGAAAGAAGGAAAAAGAAGAAGAAGATAAGCCTGGCTGGGCCACTTGGAGATGGGCTATAGGAGCTATAGCCCAGGCAACCAATCAGGGGGAAAGAGATCAAGCCTACCAGGCAATATTTTGATTGGGTAGAAAATAAAGTGAGTGGGCGGTTGATAAGGTGATGACGATGAAATGTGAGCGGACAGGATTCAATGAATACGAGACGGATCGCCCCGGTTACCCCACGGTGATTTTCAAGCTTTAAGAATCAAGGGTCAAAACTCAAACACGGTCAAGACGGTAGTCATAGTGTATGAAAGGTCGAGTGGCAGGAAGCGAAGATTGACGCAAAGAGGATATTATCTTTCGACGAAATGGGAGATCTATATGCCCTGGATTTCGACGGAGTTCTCTGTGATAGCTGCGGTGAAAGCTCTCTCTCCGCTGTCAAGGTTCTCTTCTATCTATCTATCTCCCCTCCTGTTTAGCTGCCATGAAGTGGAATGCAACTTTGGAAGTACTAATCAACTCAATCCTTACTGGTTGTTTTGATGATAGAATAGGCTGCAAAAGTGAGATGGCCGGATTTATTCGATACGGTGGATTCAACTTTGGAGGACTGGATTGTTGATCAGATGCACTTTGTAAGTCCGCCTTTTTGTTTCTTAGCCAGATAACGACCAAGTATTACAGATTGTTGATGGAAGAGTAATAAATGCTACATTTCTTGCACCTTTTGAAAGGATATATGCCTTTTTATAACTGGTTCATATCTATTTCATCATGTTTATTCTGCAAAATTGACTACGCATCTGCGTGTTCTTTGAGAACTGTTTTTGTTTGGAAATATATTAGAATATTATTATTCTTGTTTTGTTTTTTTTAATTAGTTTTAATCGTTCTTTTGCTATGAACAGAAGACACAAGGGGGATGATATATGTTTGAGGCTAATTTCTGACTTGTACCGTGTCAGGTGCGACCTGTGGTGGAAACTGGATATGAAAATCTGTTGCTTGTAAGGCTGCTGCTGGAGATGAGAATCCCTTCTATTCGGAAATCCTCGGTGGGTATAAATTGCCACAACCCTGACTCAAGCTATCTCTATTGTATGAAAAAACTAAGAACATTTTATGTTTCGTTTATTATCCTCAAGAATTACGAAATTCTTCTGGTCTCTCTCAATTATTGGTCTGGATCTGATAACTGCTGTTCCACCTGCAAGGTTGCAGAGGGGCTCACGGTTGATGGGATATTGGAGAACTGGTCAAAGCTGAAGCCTGTCATTATGGAAGAGTGGGTTGAGAATAGAGATGCTCTGGTAGAACTCTTTGGAAAGGTCAGGGATGAATGGATGGATAATGACTTGGCAACATGGATTGGAGCCAACAGGTATTTCAATTGAGTTCTTAGAGATGTGCCCCAATATGTAAACACTTCAGTATAAATTATGGCCGGAAGTTATGGTTAAAACTTTATTATTTCTTGTAAATAACAAGAGCTCGAACCCAATTCCGAAGAAATGAATTTTGAGTTTGAAAGTTACATTCAGAGGATATTCCTCAAGAATGAGAGTATCTCTAGAGAATAAACGAACTTGCCATCCTTAGAAGTTTGGGCTACGCATTTGTTCGATAACAATTGAGTCAACCATTACTACACAATTCTGCTGCTACATTTTCTATCAAGTATATATTTTTTTTTAAAAAAAAAAAGTCGTGCTGCATAAAATTTGTTTCTGCTGAACAAGTCTTTGTACCTGATCATTGATCCTCCCCTGCAGATTCTATCCTGGTGTTCCTGATGCATTGAAATTTGCAAGCTCGAGTATATATATAGTCACCACGAAACAGGTGTGGCCTGTTATTCTCATATCTTTTGCTCTCATATGATTGTGACATTGGAGTAAGGGCATTATAATTCAATCCTCGTCAGGTTTTGAAGTGAAAATCAAAGGGAATGAAATTCGAAGAGGACTTTAATGTTTTATATTTTTTTTTACTGTTATTCAAACCTGCGCTCCCTTTTTTCTCTCTTGATTTTCAATTCAGAGCCGGTTTGCAGCTGCTTTACTACAAGAGCTTGCGGGGATGAAAATCCCACCAGAAAGAATATATGGTCTCGGAACTGGGTTAGTACATGTTAATTGGGTGTTGTTGTAAGGAAAGCAAAATCATTGATAGTTTCCTCTCCTCGCTCTCTCTCTCATCCGACCGTTAATTTCAATTGCTGCTTTCAGTCCCAAGGTGGAAGTGCTGAAGCAACTTCAAAGGAAACCGGAGCACCAGGGGCTGAGACTACAGTAAGATCCATTTTTCTTTATTGATTTTTCATCCAGTCGCCACATCTATAAACATCTGCAGACTTTACAGTCACTTTCTTCTCCAGTAAACTTAATTTGAATTAAACTTGTTTTTTTTAAAAAAAAACTTGGACAGCTTCGTGGAAGATCGACTTGCAACCCTAAAGAATGTAATTAAAGATCCTGAATTAGATGGGTGGAGCTTGTACTTAGGTATCATCTCCCCCAGCTTTTCTTGTTCTTTGCCTTCTCTCATTTTGTTTTTGATGCCACACTTTTAAAGTATAATTAATATTCATTTGGCAATAATCCGATTAACTTGAACAGGGGATTGGGGATACAACACTCATAAGGAGAGAGAGGAAGCAGCTAGCATTCCCAGGATCACTCTTCTTCAGCTCACTGACTTCAGTAAAAAGCTCAAGTAATCATGGACTTCGCCAAATCAGTTTGATTTGTTTTTGTCATGCTCGAGTTCGATTACGACGAATAAAACAGGAAATCTCTTATTTCATACTAGTTTGAATCTTCATGAATAAAACACGATCGAACGCGTTGTAATTTGCAAGCCATTATTCAATTATTCGGGTCATAACTGAGTTGTTTTCTATCATCAAGTTGGCACTTGCAAAATTGTAGAAATTAAGGAATTGAACGCCTCCATTCATTCGTAACTTGTTTGGGCTGACCAGACAAAATATTACATGCGAGGGGGAGGATTCCCCCTTGGCTACAATTCTTCTTTCTGACGCCCATCATCCTCAGGAGTATCGTCTGCCTTGTCCTTCTCGCGCAGAAGTTTCTCAATGACTGCTTCTAAAGGAGGATCTCCAGGTCTACGAAAAACTTGATCCCCAATCTTGATTTCATAAGCCTCCGGTTCATTCAAAATGAACTCCTTCAACTGGGTAACAAAAGAAGGCAAAACGAGAACACGAAACCAGAGTTATCAAGATCAACAATGGATTTACTTTAAACTGAACACTAAACGGAAATCTTAAATAAAATGAGTGATCATCTAATGCGAACATCATTTGAAAGACTCGTTAAGCAAAATGGCTATCACGCCGGCGAGTTTCGCATGCTGATTTGGTTAGTCAAGCGTCAAAAGTACCGGTGTGCAATCACTTCAATTAGGCATGATCCAAAATAATTCAGGAGTCAATGAACTCAGCCACTCACCTCCATTGTGTCTCTGCCTTGATCCATGCTAAACATAATTGTACTCGAATCAACCCCTGTAAACTGCACTCGAATTCCTCCGGTTTTCATAATCTTTGTCCATTTCATAGCAATCTCAGCAACTACGTCCTGGAAAAGCAAGAACATAAAAATTCAATCCCTAACTAACAGCCGAAAACCCCGATTCACAGTAAATGATAACTTCAATCAAATTACCGGAGTCCGGCGTTCGCCCAATCGGAGCTTGACAAACCCAAAAACTGGCCCGAAATTTCGCGTCGTCATCATCTCCTGGATCTCCTGCATATTCATTTTGTTCAAATCAGACGGTGGTGGATCGAACTCGTCTTCAGACAGTTTTGGGGTCTTTCCCCAATCTTTCCATGCCTCATCTTCCTCATCGTCGATAACATCATCAAGATCGTCCGTTATGTGGATGCTTCGCTTCCCTGCATTGGCCAAGCGGACGGAATCGTAATGCGGGGAGAAGATTAGTGGTAGAAATAGACTTAGGAGAAGCAGGATGTTGGGGTTTGGCATTTTTGTGATATCGGAAAAAAAAATGAGGTTTTTGTTTATTTATGGGTTTCGAAAATGGGGGGTACTGTTAACGTGCGCACAGAGGGGTGCGGTGGATATGGGCACGGTTTGTGTGCATCATTATACAGGTTTAGGTACTAATCACTTTTCTTATCAATTGAATTCCGTTTGGGTGGGCCGGCTTGTTTATCATATTAGACCGGCTAATAACAAGGGGGACGGAGCTTAATTTTACTCGAGGGAGGATGTAATTAATTTTTTCATTTTTGTTTATTAATTATGTTTTTTAATTATTTTTGTATGTTTGTTTTTCTGAAAAAAATATTTTAATATATTTCTGAACATAAATTATTATAAAAAATAACATAAATTATACTTTCAAATATACCCTTAATTGAGTGTTTTTTTGCATGATTTGGAAATAAGATTTTTTAATTTTAAAAATATTCATCTAACTAACATCCATGTCAAGATATTTACTTTTTATTAATATTTATACAAAACATATTTATTCTTATTAATACTAGCATGGTGAAATAACCTTCAAACATGTTCATCAGGTAAGAACAAAGACAAAGGCCCTGAATTAATTCATCGTCCATGCCAAGCGGAAGGGACAAACAGATTGTTAGGTTGGTTAAAGTTATTTTTTAAAATTATTTTTATTTAAAAATATATTAAAATATTAATTTTTTTAAATTTAAAATAAAAAATACTTGTAAAATTTATTTTCAATCACTCCATGGGTGAAAATAAGAAGGGAGAATTGTGACGGGGTCAAATAAACCTCCCCTGAGCCACATGACAAAGAGCAGCTGCATGCCTGCATTAACAGACCTAGCAAGAGTGTTTTCTGGGCCTGCCATGCGAAAAAGAATGTACTCGTTGTGGAACATTTTTATACGCAGAATTATTTTAAAAAATAATATTCTTTATTTAAAAATAATGTTTTTTTTTATTTTAAAATAATGATATCAAAAATAATTTTTATTTTATTTTTTAGTTTAATTCTATATCCATTCTTATATTATTAATAATATTTTAATATCATGTCATGAGTTTTTAGATAATTTCAATATAGTTTCTATATTATTTTTTAATATATCCCATCAAGTTAAAGTTTTTTGAACTATAAACTTATTTTTTGTTTATTTTTTTATTAAATATAATAAAAATAGAAAGATTTGAATCTGTGATTATTATTTGATCAACAATCCCTTATATTATATTAAGAAATCATATTAACATAAGAATCAGATACCGTAGACAGTAAAAGTATCAGCCGCAGCTCGGGAGCATGGTGATCACAAGGTACAGAAACGTCTTCTTCTTCATCTGGGAAACGGCAAGCATAAGGTTTGAAAAAAATGTTTTGAAAAAGAAAATTTCAAGATCAGCTGAAACCACCTCGAGGGGAGATGCGTTGCCTCGGAAGTTGGTGGTGATCTTTTTTTATTATTCTTTTTATTTTATTCTCAAATAAGGTCTTAATTAAGATGCTAGCCAAATATATATAAAAAAAGGAGTTAATGGTGGTTCAACTTGGACTTGACTAAGGCGGCCTTGATTTTGATGCTCTTTCCGACAGGCAACAAATGTGTTTGGTCGTCGCCAAAAAGCAGATTGAGTACTTCCTCCCTGGGAATTTTTTTTAAAAAAAGTTTTTTTTTTTTAAATTATTATTTTTTAGTGTTTTTAAAATATTTTTAATATAAAAATATTAAAAATATTTTAAAAAACATCTGGCCCTGTTACTTAGAAATTGGTGATGTTTCTTTCAGGTGGGACCTGATGAAGACATTTTATTATCCCTTTATAAATGGTTTTTTGATCGGGAATAATGCACCAACCTTTTTTCTAGCTTTAATATTCTTATTTAACCGTAGATTTTGGATATTAAATATTTTAATTTAAGTACAAAGCACCTCACCCATTATCATATAGTAATTAACTGGTCTTCCTTGAACACTTGTACGGCTATGTCCTGTAAATCAACAAAGGTTAACATGAGTTAATAGGATCATCTTAATAGATAGACAGCTGAACATGAAAAGGGGTAGCTTAGCAACATCAACAAATACGTGGTTTAGAGGCATGCTCCTAAAAAAATCTCATAACTGTGTCAAGTGATGCTTGTGTTTGAAAACTAAGTCGACATTGAAGTATGATTAACTGGTGATTCTTTAAACGGGGCTCTCGTTAGCTGGCCAAGCTTTTCTTGTTTCTTTGCGGTTTTTCCAATCTTACACGCTAGTTTAAGGAATCTATGGTTTAATTATCTGACCTAAAATTGTTAGTTGATATTCATGATATCATTTATACTAACTAATACTTGCGCATACATCGCGTGCATGTATCATATTTTTTCAACACAATTTTTTTTAATTATTTTTTATAATATATTTTTGGTTAAAATGATATACTTGTGCAGAATTCATGTGACGTGCAAGTTTTTATAAAATATATAAATTTTAAATTAATATAAATTTATCTGTTTAATATGTTTCAACGAAATAACCAACATGAAATTATCATAATCATTAAAAAATTAATCATATTTTTAAGTAAAATAAAAATATGTCGAAGTGGACTTGAACCCCAACCTCTCGAATGAAATTTTTATTTCCCGCCTCATAAACCCGCTTCAGTCACCTCAATATTTGTTCATCTTTCTTGAAAATATATATTAAATCTAATTTAAATGTGGATTCGCTAAAAGAAATGTGTTGAGAGCGGAATTCGAACTCATGCTCTCGGATGGGCCCTTGATCCGACGTTCTTTAGATCATTTCGGCTACCTTAACAACCATTTGTCTTTCACGAATATATATATATATATATATATTCTTTTATCATAGCGCAGGAAAAACACTGTAGATTACTACAATGTTTTTTGGGAACAGAAAATAAAAAAAAAAAAATTAAAAATAAAATACAATGTAACCGACATAAATTAAAATTTCAGAACAATAAGTACACAAAATAAATGAAAAAAATAAAAATACAAATACATAAAATATGGATTATTTTTGTCAAAAAAACAAAAATACCAAAAAAATATATATATATAATATAATATTATTATATTATATTATATATATAAACATTTCTACAGTGTTTTTCCACGCCTATTATATATATTAATTATTTTTATCATATTTTTTAAAAAAATCTAAAAATTAATGTGTTATTTTTATCTATATTTAGTATGGTTATTGAAAATTATGATGTAGTGAGTAGTGACTCACAGAAAGGCAGGTGTTGTATTAAGAAGTCATATTATGATGGCTTACTGTTAAAAGTCGAAGATGGACTGTCTTTTACTGTAGAAGCCAGAGACAAGAATTCAGAAACCTTATAAACTGGCCTCTCCCACGGCTCCTTACACGCATTCCTTTTTTTTCTAGTCTTACACGCCTACCTTCCATACCAGACTCTGTCATCTTCTGCAACAAGTGGCTTTCGCTTTAGAAACCTTCTGGGTGTGCTGTTACTAGCTTGTGTCTACCGTGTTAAGACCTCCATAGATGGCTGCTTTAAGGAGCTTATTGAAAAAAAACTACACACCGATCCCAGCATGGAACAAGCTGGGGATGGCAGGAAGATTTTTCTCCTCGGAATCTGCTGCTGCTTCTCCTTCTTTTGCTCAGAGACTCAGAGATCTGCCTAAAGATCTTCCTGGCACTAAAATCAAAACACAAGTTTCCCAGGTATGTCCATCTCCCTCCTTATCTACCGATCATCAATTCTAACCATGAAAAACTTTCGCTGCTTCGCTATATACCAGTTTGTTCAAGTGCAGTGGTAATCTTTTCATGGGTGTTTTATTTATGATTTCAATGTTATTTATAATTTTATATATTTTTTTCTTTGATATATAATCTGACCCAATAAGTATCCTCGTATAAAAATGGATGGAAACATCTTTCTGTGCCCACCGGATTGTTAATCCGTTTCTTATCTAAAATTTTAATATATCTCCGAAATTTGGACATTTGTTTACTACATTCATATATGTCGCGCCACGTAGTAACTGTACCGTTGCCTATTCAGCTCTAAAACGACAAGTCGTCTTCCTGTTTTCGAAGACTAGTCGTCGATATCGGTTTCAGCTGGTTTTGTGTCCAAGTTGTTCATGAGGAACAGAAAGCGGATTTTCAGTGTCATATATTTTCTAATCTTGGACCAAATTTTGTGTCCAAACTAACTCCCTCTTTTTTTTATAATTCAAAATATTCAGCTCATTGGGAATACTCCAATTGTGTATCTGAACAAAGTGACTGAAGGATGTGGAGCTTATGTAGCCGTCAAGCAAGAGATGTTTCAGCCCACTTCTAGCATCAAGGACAGGTATCGCGGAACTCAGACTATTTTCATATGCTGTCATAAACCTTAAGGTCAAATAAAAACCGTAATGTTTATGCTACAGACCAGCATTGGCAATGATGGAAGATGCAGAAAAGAAGAACTTGATTGTTCCTGGGAAGGTTTGCTCATAGTCATGGCTCTAAAACTTCTGGATTTTATGGGTTCAATCAGCTGCTTGAGCTCTTTGAATTTCTCTAACATTTTTATTCATGTTATACTAGACGACTTTGATAGAGCCCACATCTGGTAATATGGGGATCAGTATGGCATTTATGGCGGCCATCAAAGGGTACAAGATGATTCTAACCATGCCCTCTTATACTAGTTTGGAGAGAAGGGTGACCATGAGAGCTTTTGGAGCTGAATTAATTGTGACTGACCCCGCTAAGGGAATGGGAGGAACAGTTAAGAAGGCTTATGATCTTTTGGAATCCACTCCAGGTGCTTTCATGCTTCAACAGTTCTCAAATCCTGCCAATACTCAGGTACTTGATCTTACAATAGCAGTGATATTGCATATCTTAAAGGGGTTATCGAGAGCAATGTACTTGAGTTATTATTTTGATGATCTGGGATTTTAACTCTCTTACTTTGTAACTGTTGGATTGATTTCTGAATTCAAATGGAAAAACAGATCCATTTCGAAACTACAGGCCCGGAAATATGGGAGGATTCACTTGGAAAAGTTGACATCTTTGTAATGGGAATAGGTAGTGGAGGGACTGTCTCTGGCGTCGGGCAGTATCTCAAATCCCAGAATCCTAACGTTAAGGTATCTAATTTTAAATTCTTGTTGGTGCTTTCACAGGATCACTGCCATGCGCTGTCATAAATGTTACTAATTTATTTCTCCCTTTATGTTTTGTCTTCATTTTTATTTTTTAGATTTATGGAGTAGAGCCTGCAGAGAGTAATGTACTGAATGGTGGTAAACCAGGTAAGAGTCTCGTTCTGCTCTAGTTTTTTCCGTTTTTACTTTTCTCCTCTTGCTAGTAGGAAGAAAGGAATTATAAAGTGTAAAGCTAGAATTAAGGAATATAACATGGTGGAGGTTATGATTTTGATCTTTGTAATTTTGAAAACTTATGCCAAGTCTGTACTAAATTCCATACTTATAAGAGCCGCCCCTGGGCCCATGACCTGACCCTAAGACGAGTAATTGAGGTTTGACCAGTCAACCTCCCAGGTGGTTCAAAAGCAAGCCCAGCTCGAGCGAGGCTACGGGTTTGCAGGTTATCAGGTTGACATGACTTGCTGGGGCAAGTTTGGTAGCCATGCTAAATTCTTTGCTATGGACAGAGAAGTTGAATCTCTAATATTATGTCAATTGAAAATAGGTCCTCATCACATCACCGGCAATGGGGTTGGATTCAAACCAGATATTTTGGACATGGATGTAATGGAAAAGGTCCTTGAGGTAAGTGCTAAATAAAGGGTAGAGAATAATAAATGTAACTAAAACATAAGGCATTTTCAATGTAAGATTTTGAAATGCCAAACTGACAGCGAAGAAATTAAATGGCAGGTTAGTAGCGAAGATGCTGTGAATATGGCTAGGAGGTTGGCACTGGAAGAAGGTCTTATGGTATTAACTCTTAACAAAGCCTGTTATTGTTGACAATTTCATTGATTTTCTATCTTTGACAGCCTCTTGTATACGTATGCCAATGCAAAGCATTTTTGGATATGAATCGATCTTCTTTGAGCTTTGGCTGCGATTTTTGTGTTCTTGGATCTGTAATATTCAAGACTGGCATCTGCTTCCAAGAAATGAGCAATGGCAGATTACTGTTTGTTTAAATTTTATTTCATTATTTTTGATTTGTGAAGGTGGGAATATCATCCGGAGCCAACACTGTTGCCGCACTAAGACTTGCGAGAATGCCAGAGAATAAAGGCAAACTTATCGTGGTAAGAAGTCTATATTCCATTCTCAAAAACACAAGAATTTAACTTTTCTACTGACTATTTACACTGTTTGCGGGATGGGGGTACGTTGTTTGTAATGACTTTTCTATTCCTGAACTCGTTAACCTGCATATTTGATTGTTAAGAAGGCTTAGTATTTCATCAATTCAAGCAAATCTCCTCGTCATTGAATCGGGAATTCTTTTTTTACGCAAGTAAATTAATTAAAATATGAATGCTCCGTAAGAGTTGTTGCTGGTTGACTTTCAGACCATCCATGCAAGTTTTGGGGAGCGATACTTGTCATCTATTCTCTATGAAGATCTGAGGAAAGAAGCCGAAAACATGCAGCCAGTTTCTGTGGACTAATTCTTTCAAACATCTTACTCGATGAATGTAAAACGCCTCTTGCGCAGTCATGTCTATCAATGTGGTTGCTGAACGACGTGCAGAATTTAAGTCTTAAATTCTGGCTTTAGTTTCCAATCTTACTTGAATAATATCTTCTGTATTGCAGAATTTAGTTGAGCAGTGGAGAATTATTTTTCCTTGATGACCGGTTGACCTTCTAGCAGTTTATTTTAACCAGCGGCAGTTGAAGTAATATTCATAAATCCAACGAGTTTCCCAGTGAAAAGCCATTATCTTTTTCCATGGTTCTCTGAGATTTTAATACTTTCATGGCTAGGATGAAGCATCGCTGCCTCTAAACTTCCAAAGACCGTAGAGCAGAGATGAGATAGGAATTTTGAAAGGAATTTCCTCGGTGGTTTCTGCGTTATGATCGCAACATTTTCAAAATCTAGCCTTGCGCATCCTTTTATCCATACATATTTATCGGCATGTAAGAATATTTCCTGTAGAGTGACCGATGTATTAACGGTTCGATCATTAAAGTTCAAGTTCTTTGTAAAGTCTACAGATTCTAATATGTTAAAGTGAAACCGTGATGGATCGGTCTCAATAAACAAGTATTAGAATGGGTACGTTGAAACCCTCTCCTCTAACCATAAAAGAACATATATTCTCATCCGGTTGTATACATATATATATTGATAGTTTTAAATATATGTAAGTGTATAAAATAAAAGACACAACCCTTCTCTTAATTAAATGAGCACCCATTAGATGCACAACCCTTTCTCTTTTATTATAGGAGCACCTATTCGGTGGAATGGGCACTCATTTAGTGGGTATAATAAAAGAGAAGGGTGGTTGTTCTGAAAATAAGAGAGTGGGGAGTGGGCTGTGTGCTTTTGCCGAAAGGAAGAGAAGAGAAAAGAAAACTAGAAAGTGATCTCTCTCCATCAAAGAGATTAAGCAAAGGTTAAGGTATAGAGGAGAAGATCAACAAAAGAAAACTCTGCAGAAAACAAGAAGAAAGGAGAGAATCGGATGCAACAAATCAAGAACAAAATGGAAGGTAAGTTCTAAATTTTCCATTGTTCTATATTTGCAAGAATTCATCATCAATATAATTGTCTTGTGGGATCAAATGATCTATTGATATATTTGGGATAAATTTCGTAAATAGAAATCATTAAAGAAAAGAAAATTGACACGACACCCTCTTAAAATTGACCTTAGCTCAGGTGGCAGAGAGGAAAACTGCGGTGAACCTTAATCAGTTGGCAGAGCGGAGGCGATCATGCTTGTTTAACCTGTGTGGTCTGTCAGGTTAATTGATAATTCTTCGGCAACCATTTAGCTTAAAAGTTAAAATTACCATTCTGGGTTTTGCCCGTTCATTTAAATAATTGTAAAAAAAATAAAATTATTTAATTTAAAATAAAAAATAATATTTTTAAAATTCAATCACTTAAATGTCAGTGTTTTCACTCTGTCGTCGTCATCGTGTTTAGGTACCAGTACTTTCAGTTGCCAAGTGGTTCTTCCGGTGGTGGATTATGCTCGTCTGCAGAACGTACGTGGATGAGAAATAGACAGTTGACCTTCTTAGTCAAACTTTAGTTGGCTGGCAACGCGAAGTAATAAGAATCACAGGACACTTTGTGGATAGAAGATTGCTATCTTAGATATACACGGGGTCAAATGCCAAAATATTGCTTGCATGTAATATGAATGTTTGTATTAATATATATTTTAATTAATTTTATAAATTTTAAAATTAATAATTATATAACTTTCTAATAACAGTAATATTAATAACTTCATAACTCATATACCGAAACAAAACTTTTAATTGTAACTTCGTGCTATCATATTCTTGTTTGTAACCTTTTGAAGTGTCATTGATATCGTTTTGTTTTTTCTAAAATATCTTGTACCAGATAAAAAAAACAAAACGATGTTGTTTTATCTTATTTTAAATGATATATTAAAAATATAAAAATAAAAAATATAAATTATAAAAAATAAAATTGTGTCAACTTTGATTTTATAAAAAATAAAAAACATATTTATAACATTTTAAATTTTTATATATATATATAATTAATTAATTATATATAAACAATACAATTATAACAATAACACTTCAAAATCAAAATAATTCGTATCAATTAAAAAAACAAAACAGCATGGCACGTATCCGACATTGTCTGCTGCAGCACTGTCTAGACTCTGCCCCTTCTACCTGTTTTGCAGTGCATTTTTAAAGTGATTGTAATAAAACTTGATTTTTTAATTATAATTTTAATGTTTTTTTTTTAAAATCTTAATTGGCCAGTTTTCAAACTTCATACCTTACAAACAATCAATTTATCAATTCATAATTCAACACTCATTGTGGTTTATAATTTATAATCAGACATAATTATAATTTATAAAACCTTTTAATCAAACATAATTGTGGTTTAAACTGAATTCATAATTATCATGACAATCAAGTGTCCCCGATGATAGCAATGCACCTCGACACCACTATTACTGTACATATAAAACGTGTGGGGATACATATAAAACGTGTGGGGGATTCACTGTAGTCCCCCACACAAAGCACTGTGGATTTCCACAGTGCTCTTTTTCTTTTTTTTTTCAATTTTTTTTTTCTGATTCTATTTTTTCTTTTTTTTTCGTTTCTTTCTTTTTCTGATTTTTTTTCTTTTTTTTTTGTTTCTTTCTTTTTTTATTTCTTTTTTCTGAAATTTTTTTTTCATTAATGTTTTTTAATGGTTAAAGTTTTTTTCCTCTTATATATAATTTTATTTATATAAAATTGAAATTAAAATAGAAAAATTATTATTATATTAAATATCCAGTCTACAGGAACCACTTGATCTATTATTATTATATTAAATTTTGCATATATATATATATATATATTATATTTCAATTTTACACCAGCAAATACTATTAATTTTTTCAATCCCGACAATTATAAAAATTGCTTGCTCAGTCCGCAACGTAGTGCGATCCATTTTTTTTAATTTTCAAGTCAAGTAATTTTTTTGCCAGTTAGTTTTCATTTGATTTTTTATTTGATCTTTTGTTAAAGTTATTATGATTTTTTTAGTCTTTTATTTTTTTATTTGTTCTTTATTTTTTTTCTTTTATTGTTTTATTATTATTATTTTCAAATCAAATGAATCTTTTTTTACCTCATAATATTTTTTTTTTGATCTTCTGTTAAAATTATTATGATTTTTTTAGTTTTTTATTTTTTTCATTATTAACACGATGATAATAATAATAGTAATAATAATAATAATAATAATTTCAGTTATTTTCCTTACTTACTGTTTTATTACTGTTTTTCAGTTTTTTCCTCTCCGGACAATTCGATAATCTTTAATGTTTTAATAGTAATAACAATGATAATTTTAGATGTTGAGATTTCGATGTTACTGCTTTTATAATAGGATATGGTGATCTGTTTTATTATATTAAATTTTGCATATATAGATATTATATTTTAATTTTACACCAGCAGATCCTATTAATTTTTTCAATCCCGACGATTATAAAAATTGCTTGCTCAGCCCGCAACGTAGTGCGATCCATTTTTTAATTTTCAAGTCACGTATTTTTTCCAGATAGTAATTTTTATTTTTGTTTTATCATATATTTGATTTTTTATTTGCTCTTTATTTTATTTTTTATTGTTTTTTCAAGTCAAGTAAATTTTTCTACCTCATAATTTTTATATTTATTTTTTGTTTGATCTTTTGTTAAAATTATTTGGATTTTTTAATCTTTCATTTATTTTTGGTTTTTTCATTAGAATAACAATAATAAACAATAATAGCAACAACAACAACAACAACAACAACAACAACAACAACAACAATAATAATAATAAGAAGAAGAAGAAGAAGAAGAAGAAGAAAAAGCAAAAAAATTAGTTATTTTTCTTACTTACTCTTTTGTTAATGTTTTTCAGTTTTTTTCTCTCATGATAATTTGATATTTTTTATTGTTTGGCAGTAACTGCAATGATAATTTTAGATGTTAAAACTTCAATGTTACTATTTTTATAATCGGGTTTAGTGATTTGTTTTATTATATTAAATTTTGCATATATAAATATTATATTTTATTTTTGGACCAACATGTCCTATTAATTTCTTTCATCCCAACAATTATAAAAAATTCTTACTCAGCCCGCAACGTAGTGCGATAATTTTTTTTTAATTTTCAAGTCAAGTGTTTTTTTTCCAGTCAATAATTTTTTTTCATTTATTTTATTTTTTTATTTGCTCTTTTGTTAATGTTTTTAAGCTTTTTTTTAGCCTTTGATTTAATTTCGTTTTCTTCCCCTTATTAAAGCAATAATAATATTAATATTAAGAATAATAATAATAATAATTTTATTTTTTGTTCCTATGTGCTTTTTTATTAATTTTTTTTTGTTTTTCTCTCAGATTTGTTGAATAATGTTTATTGTTTTGACAATAATATTGATAATAATTTTAGAAGTTAAGAGTTCGATATTACAGTTAGTATGATAGAGGATGTTGATCCCTTTCAATATATCAAACTTTATATGTTAAAATATTATATTTTAATCTCAATAACTGTAAAATGTTTTTGTTCCACCCGCACTATGCCCGCAACGTAGTGCGGGCATTCAGCTAG
>CM063601.1:5316665-5337626 GCA_032356905.1 Salix exigua
TACGTTAATGGCCATTGATTTTAAAAAATAGTTGCCACAATGTCACAAACTAGTCCTTGACATCACTATCATAACTCATTTTTACCTGTAATACGCCTGTTCGGATCAAAGACCAGAATTTTCTCCAACAACCCGACAACACCAGCAGACATTAGAAAATCTAGCAGCAAAATCTATTGCGGGAGCTGCCTAACATATCTTCAAGCATTCACACTTGCAGGAAACTATTAAGTAACCATCTCATCTAAAAGCTCAAGCTTATAAATAAGATCCCAGAATATGATTTATATTATTTTCTAACACAAACAATACTGGAGTCATCAGGTGAACCTGTGAGCTTTTCAAAGATAAATGCACAAGTTGTCATGCTCATAGTTTGATAACAAAAAACTGAGGAATTTCATACTACCAACAAGCCTGCTAAATTTGTTAAAGTTTTATTTAATTATTTTATGTTATTATGCTTGCAAGAATCATGGGTTTAATGATTATTATGTTTGCAAGAATCATGGGTTATTATGCTTGCAAGAATCATGGGTTTAGTGATTATTATGTTTGCAAGAATCATGGGTTATTATGCTTGCAAGAATCATGGGTTTAATGATTATTATGTTTGCAAGAATCATGGGTTATTATGCTTGCAAGAATCATGGGTTTAGTGATTATTATGTTTGCAAGAATCATGGGTTTGTAGGGTTCATTATGCACTATGTAATGCCTATTTATAGGCTCTTCATCTTCAATTGAAAATCAAGCCAAGCATTCAATTTTTCCTATCATCAGTGGTATCAGAGCCTAACATCCTTCAATTCCCAAAGCTCTTTCACTTCATCGTAAGCAAACGAGAGAGAGAGAGACAAAAATTCAACCTGTGAGTGAGCAATCGAGAGAGCCTAAAATCCTTTGCCATTTTTCAACATTTTTCACATACGAGAAACAAACTCAATTTTTCAGTCATCTTCTACACCCAATTCACAGAAGTACAAGACATCGATGGCAGAATCCAATTTTGTTCAAGCAGCCATCCCTCGTTTCGATGGTCACTATGACCATTGGAGCATGCTAATGGAGAATTTCCTTCGGTCAAAGGAGTATTGGCCGGTTGTTGAAACTGGAATTGAAGCCCCTGCAGTGACTACTGTCTTGACCGATGCTCAAAAATTAGAGCTGGAAGGGAGAAGGCTGAAGGATTTGAAGGCGAAAAATTATTTATTCCAAGCCATCGATCGTCCCATCTTGGAAACAATTCTTAGCAAAGAAACTTCCAAAGATATATGGGACTCCATGAAGCTGAAATATCAAGGATCGACAAGGGTGAAGCGTGCACAACTTCAAGCCTTGCGGCGGGATTTTGAAACTTTGCAGATGCAAATCAGAGAGTCAGTAACCAACTATTGTGCCAGGACGATGGAAATATGCAACAAAATGCAGTTTCACGGTGATAAGATGGATGATAATGTGATTGTTGAAAAGATTTTGCGTTCATTGTCCCCAAAATTTGATTATGTGGCTTGTTCAATCGAAGAATCCCAGGATGTGGAAAAACTCTCAATTGATGAGCTGCAGAGCTCCCTGCTTGTGCATGAGCAGAAAATGCTTCGGGGCTCACATACAAATGAGCAGGCCCTAAAAGCTACAAATTATTCTCATTCCTCAAATTTCCGAGGAAGGGGAAGAGGGAGAGGTAGAGATGGGAATCGAGACAGAGGAGATGGTTACAGAAGGGCTACTGATAATTTTGGCAGAAGCAAGGGAAATTTTAGGGGTGTTGAGGGGAACCGAGGCAATTTCAGGGGTGTTGAAGGGCAAAACAGAGGTAGAGGTGACAAGTCTAAGATCGAATATTTTCGATGTCACAAATTTGGGCATTTCCGATCTGAGTGTTATGCCAGGATACCCAGTGACAAAGCTGAAATGTCACATTTTGCTGAGAGAAAGGAAGAGGAAACTCTTCTAATGGCTGTGGAGACAACCCAGGAGCGTAGCGAGGGTCTCGGAGCAAGATCGGGAATCTGAAATTTGGTTTGTGGATACGGGTTGCAAGCAATCACATGTGTGGGTGTAAGTCTTCTTTTATTTACTTAAATGAAGATTTTAATTCAACAAGAAGTTTTGGTGATAACTCTACTCGTGAATGCATTAGGAAAGGGTGATATTGAGATTAGAACCAAGAATGGTTTTATAGAAACAATTTCGGATGTGCTTTATGTGCCTGATTTGAAAAACAATTTATTGAGTCTTCGGTCAACTGCAAGAGAAGGGGTATGAGATGACCATAAAGAATGGTGTTTGTGAAATTTATGATCCTTTGAGAGGGTCAATTGCTTGTAGTGAAAATGAGTAGGAATAAGTCTGTTTCCATTAGAAATTGTCATATCACGACCTTATTTTATTGCTTGAAATTGAGAACCCAACTTGGCTTTGGCATTTCCGTTATGGCCATTTGAATTTTAGTGGCCTAAAAACTCTTCAGCAGAAGAATATGGTGAAAGGTCTTCCTAAAATTGATATTCCTTCACAAATATGTGAAGATTGTGTTGTTAGCAAACAACATCGTTCTCCATTCCCTCAAGGCAAATCGTGGAGAGCAAAGCATGCTCTTGAACTGGTGCACTCGGACATTTGTGGACCGATTAGTCCATCATCAAATGGAGGTAAAAGATATCTAATCACCTTTATTGATGATTTTACTCGGAAGACATGGGTTTATTTTTTACAGCACAAGGGAGAAGCTTTTTATGTGTTTCAAAGCTTTAAAGCTAAAGCTGAAAATGAGGCAGGGAAGCTCATTAAGACTCTCCGAACAGACCGTGGTGGAGAATTTTGTTCAATTGAATTTGATGATTTTTGTAGAGAGCATGGTATTCGCAAGGAACTCACAGCTAGCTACACACCTCAGCAGAATGGTGTATCCGAAAGAAAAAACAGAACAATCCTCAACATGGTGAGGAGCTTGCTAGCTAGAGGAAAAATCCCAAAGGAATTTTGGCCGGAAGCAGTAAATTGGAGTGTTCATGTGCTGAATAGAAGCCCTACCTTTTCAGTCCAGAACATGACACCTGAATAAGCATGGAGTGGGAGGAAACCCAATGTGGAGTATTTCAGAATTTTTGGGTGCATAGCCTATGCACATGTCCCAGATGAGAAGAGAAATAAGCTAGATGATAAGGGTGAAAAATGTGTGTTTCTCGGCATGAGTGAGTGCTCCAAGGCCTATAAATTGTACAATCCTCTTACAAAAAAGATTGTGATCAACCGTGATGTTGTGTTTGATGAAGTAAAAACTTGGGATTGGGATAGGCAGCAACCTATACATGCTGATTTGGAAATGGACACTAATTTGGAGCCAGCAGCAACAACCATTTTGCAGCAGCCTTGCTCAGAAACAACTGCTGAAATTCACTCAACAACAGGAGCAGCTGCTGGAAATTTCCCACCCATGGCAGTAGCTCCTGTTACAGCAGCTCCACCTTGTCCTCGTATCCGTAAAAGGCCTACTTAGATGGAAGATTATGAGGTAAATGGAATTAAAGATTCACTTACCTATTTTGCTTTGTTTGCAGATTGTGATCCCATAACCTTTGAAAGTGCTGTCAAAGAAGAAAAATGGAGAAAAGCAATGGATGATGAAATGGATGCTATTGAAAGAAATGACACTTGGGAACTGACTGATCTGCCACCAGGACAAAAATCCATTGGCGTAAAATGGGTTTTCAAAACCAAATTGAAGGCAAATGGTGAAGTTGATAAGTATAAGGCGAGATTGGTGGTCAAGGGGTATAAGCAAGAGTATGGAATTGATTACACGGAGGTCTTTGCTCCTGTTGCAAGACATGATACAATTCGGTTGATAATTGCATTGGCTGCACAAAATTCATGGCCTATTTTCCAGCTTGATGTCAAATCGGCATTCTTGCATGGAAACTTGGAGGAGCAGGTATTTGTTGATCAACCTCTTGGTCATATTAAGATTGGATGTGAGGATAAAGTATATCGTTTGAAAAGGGCTCTTTATGGTTTAAAACAAGCTCCACGAGCTTGGTATAGTCGTATAGAGTCTTATTTCTTAAGAGAAGGTTTTCATAAGTGTCCATATGAGCATTCATTATTTGTTAAAATTGGAGATGGGGGGAAATTGCTTATTGCTTGCTTATATGTTGATGATCTTTTATTTACTGGAAATGATGCTGATATGTTTAAGGATTTCAAGAGTTCTATGATGGTTGAATTTGAAATGTCCGATCTTGGGTTGATGCACTACTTTCTTGGCATAGAGGTGATGCAAACTATAAATGGGATTTTTATTTCTCAAAAGAAATATGTGCATGATATTCTGGAAAGATTTCAAATGAAGGATTGCAATCCTGTTAGTACTCCGACTGAATTTGGTTTGAAGCTCAACAAAGACCATGAAGGGAAGAAAGTGGACAGCACACTTTACAAGCAAATTGTTGGCAGTTTAATGTATTTAATCGCAATAAGACCCGCCATTATGTATTCTGTAAGTCTAATCAGCAGTACATGGAAAATCCCACTGAAATGCATTTGCTAACAACCAAGAGGATCCTTCGTTACTTGCAAGGAACTAAGGATTTTAGGTTGTTCTACAAGAAAGGAGAAAAGATGGAGCTGGTTGGGTTTATCGACAGCGATTATGCAGTGATCAAGATGACAAGAGAAGCACCTCGGGTTTTGTTTTTATGTTGGGCACAAGTGCGGTTTCGTGGTCTTGAAAAGCAACAAATTGTTACTTTATCCACCACCGAGCCGAATTTATTGCTGCCACGGCTTGTGCTTGTCAAGCTATTTGGATAAGAAGAATTCTTGAAGAACTACATTTTCCACAAATTGGAGCTACAACAGTATTTTGTGATAACAACTCAGCTATCAAACTCTCCAAAAATCCGGTGTTACATGGGAGAAGCAAACACATTGATGTGAGATACTACTTCTTGCGAGATCTCAATAATGATGGCATGATCAATCTAATTTATTGCCGAAGTGAAGATCAAGTTGCTGACATACAAACCAAACCTCTTAAACTTGCTGCATTTGTGAAATTGCGTGGTTTACTTGGAATGTGTTCGCAATCAGCAGCAATTAAGAACATTGAAGAAGGATGATTTCTTTTAAACTGATATCTGCAGATTTCAGTTTAAGGGAGGGTGTTAAAGTTTTATTTAATTATTTTATGTTATTATGCTTGCAAGAATCATGGGTTTAGTGATTATTATGTTTGCAAGAATCATGGGTTATTATGCTTGCAAGAATCATGGGTTTAGTGATTATTATGTTTGCAAGAATCATGGGTTATTATGCTTGCAAGAATCATGGGTTTAGTGATTATTATGTTTGCAAGAATCATGGGTTTGTAGGGTTCATTATGCACTATGTAATGCCTATTTATAGGCTCTTCATCTTCAATTGAAAATCAAGCCAAGCATTCAATTTTTCCTATCATCAAAATTAATACTTCGACCTATGCATGCTAACAAAAGCTATAGAGTTGCCCCCCAGAGAACAGACAAACTAACAAAACATAAGAATCACCATATGCAATTCCAGCCCATTGGATAAAATGGAGGGAGGGAGGTGAGAGGTGAGAGTCTCTGACTCGTCAATTTAGGAAGAAAGACGCATAATTGTCAATGCACATAAACTCAACCTTAATATCATACTGTGCAGAAACCTGAAGTAAAAACGAGTCTGTTTGCCGTATCGGTTGCATCATAATGCAGTAAAAACAGTAGTTGAATGTTTTGAATCCATTTGTTCAGTTGAAAAGGTCCCATGTCTTTCTTTCTTTCTTTCTTTATGAGATAATGATGTGCGTGTGTGTGTGTGTGAAGCAATATAAAGATGTGTGTGTGTGTGTGTGTGTGAAGCAATATAAAGATGTGTGTGTGTGTGTGTGTGTGAAGCAATATAAAGATGTGTGTGTAAATACAAAAAAAGGAGACTTTGATTCCAGCTTTGGCTAAATCTACGGAAAGTTGAAAGAAAGGTATCATATGGCCAAAGGCAATCCATGGAAGCATCACGACGTGAAGTTTCTCTGCCATTAATTCAAGTTTTGGAGAAAAAGATCAGCTTGTCTGGAGGTTAACCAGTGAATATATTTCTGGGACTTCAAGGGTTTTTAAGTGAATGGTGGAGAGCACTGACGATATTTAAATGAACCAGAGGGCCAACGGAATCTTGAATGTGAATTGATGTCTAAATTTCTCTTTTTTTCACTGTCACGGTCCCATCACTCCTCCTAAGAATCTGGGACAGCCGAGATTTATACATGCTCTGAATCTATAAAATACGTTTTCCGGATCATGTGGTTTCTCGTTTCGCAAGATATAAAAAAAAAAGGTTCGTTCCGCAAGATATAAAAAAAAAGGTTCTTCAATTAACGGTTACTTTGTCTTAACAGAGAAAAAGATAAAATATCTCTACGTACATTAAATAAAAACAAATTAGCCAGAAGCCATGGATGACAGAAGCCTGTGGTCACACCATTGGAAAATTATTGAGTTACCGCAGTGTTCTTTTTCCGGTGATACAAGTTTTCAGGCCAGCAGGAAGTGATAGCGAAGCTCCTCTTTATTTCTCCAGGCTGGCAGGACCAGAAAGTGATATTAGAAATTATGACAATCGACAATACTTCCAACGTCAATTCAATAGCCAATTTAAGACGATGATGTTGGGCGATTGAATTAACTTTTGAAATTGTTTATGGTTTAGAGATATGATATTTTTTTTAATTTTTAAAAATCATTTTTGATATCTGCACGTCAAAATAATTTAAATTTTTTTTTTTAAATTTATAATAAAATAAAAATCAAATTTTTTCATAAACACTTTCCAATCATAGTAACAAACAACCCTCGAATAGTGTTAGCTTTGTCCGTGGTCAGCTTAGAAGACACGTGGACTACGTTAGCCCTTGTAAATCACGAGCCCTCCCTGTCCGTCCATGGAAAACTCATGCCAATTTGAAAAGACACGTGGACTACGTTAGCCCTAGAGATCAAAAACGGGAAGGAACTTATCTTCAATGTATTTTTTTTTTATATAGAAACAGAGAGGTTAACGAAGAAGAAAAAAGAAGTGAATGGGGTCAAGGATGTGCGAGTGCACACGTCACATGATCAATGTTATGTCTTTCCTTGAGTGTTCAACTTTACCTTACGTTAATGGCCATTGATTTTAAAAAATAGTTGCATTTAAAAGCTTATAGTAAACTATTAAGTAACTATATCATTTAAAAACTTAAACTTATAGTTAAGATTTTGATTTATATTATTTTCTAACACAAATGTATTCATCAGTGAACCTGAGAGCTTTTTAAAGATAAATGCACAAGCTGTCATTCTCATAGTTTGATAACAAAAAACTGAGCAATGTCATACTATCAACAAGCCTGCTAAATCAATACTTCGACCTATGCATGCTAACAAAAGCTATAGAGTTGCCCCCCAGAGAACAGACAAAATAACAAAACATAAGAATCACCATATGCAATTCCAGCCAATTGGATAAAATAGAGGGAGGGAAGTTAGAGCTTGGGCTCCCTTTGTTAGTTCGTTAGCCAGGCCGTGGGCCTAAGGCCATCTCTTTGTTTGTTTAGCTGTTTAGCTTTTGTTGTGGCCGGGAAGAAGATTGTTTCTTCCCCTGCCAGTCAGCTTATCAAAGCTGGCCATCATTTGTTTCGTTCTTTTTCTTCTATATACCTTTTGATAATTCAAAAAAAAAGGAGGGAGGAAAGTAAGAGGTGAGAGTCTCTCACACGTCAATTTAGGAAGAAAGGCCAGAAGACGCATAATTGTCAATGCACATAAACTCAACCTTAACATCATACTGTGCAGAAACCTGAAGTAAAAACGAGTCTGTTTGCAGTATCAGTTGCATCATAATGCAGTAAAAACAGTAGTTGAATGTTTTGAATCCATTTGTTCAGTTGAAAAGGTCCCATGTCTTTCTTTCTTTCTTTCTTTCTTCTGTGTAAAGAAAACACCAAAAACTCAAAACAGGCTCCAGAAGGCTTGTTCTTGCTGTGGAGCGTGCTGACTGAATACAGCAGTGCTAAGCAAGCCCAATAAATTGAATTGGATCGGTAACTAATCTGTGTTTTGTGGTTGATTTTTTTTTATTAAAAAAAATATTTATGGGTGTTTGGAAGTTTAGTAAAGTTTTTTAAAATGATTCAATGAATACATTAAAATGATATTTTTTTTTATTTTTTTAATATTATTTTTAATATCAACACATAAAAATAATATAAAATACCAATTTATTTAATATAAAATAGATTTTTCCCTTCAGAAACGTTTTTTAAATGTTTTCTCATAACTAGATAAACAAAAAGAGAATCGTCTACCAAACTTGCTAAGGATTGAAACAATGGCCCTCCAATGGATGAATGCAGGGGCGGAACAGCGTATATTTGGGGTGCTTGACGGCCCCAAAGCTTGGAAATGGTACATTTTAGTCCTTGAATATCTAGAGCTTTTAATTGTACCCTTTAATTTAACATGTTGGCAACCCAAAAATCAAGTATATTCTTGTTTGCCCTACAAATCTTAAATTTCTAGTTCCGCTCTTGGATGAATGTGTAAAAATTTAAAACTGGGGCACCCATCCCTTGTGCACACAACACAAACCCCTGTGCTTAGATGTTCTGTCATGGAAACCTTCTGGCATAGCATCAAGATCTTCAACAGCACAACTGGGGTTTTTAAGGGACCATAAAAACAACAATTCAAACAGCATTTTTGTCTCAGAAACATTATTTTGCCAGAACTCTTGATAAATTTTAGAGCCTCAAAACTTCCATAAGCTAACTTGGATGGAAAACTAAACCCATTATGTGGCAATTCCAAACTTCTCGGCGATGGCCTAAGTCATCACCAACCAAACGTTCTTGGTTCGACAAAAAATAAGTACAAAACCAGAGAAAACAGAGAAAAACATGCAGGCAATGTGAAATTTACGAACGATGTCAATGGCCCAATGGGGAATTGATAAGTATCCAATGAGGTGCTTGATCAGCTTTTAACTTTCTAGGTGTTTCAACCGACGACAGCTGCATTTTTGTCTTTAAGTGGCCATTGAATTGATGTGGAAGTGTACTTAATTGTCATTAATACTAAATTTAACTTTCTAGTCCTGCCAGCCTGGAAATATAAAGAGGAGAGTCGCTATCACTCCCTGCTGGACTGAACACCGCAGTAACTGTAGGAATTAAAACCAGCAAAGTAAACAAAAGTCAACTTTTCTATTTTATCAACTCAAGAACACGTACTGTTCAGATTGAATTCTGGAATTTCCAGAATTCAAGAACACGTGAAGAACAAATAAGAACTAATAATTCTGATAATAATGGGTAGAATCAAGGTGAGGTTACTGTCATCCCTCTTCTTTATTTATAAGGAAAATGAAATTACAAGAGGTTTAGTTGAACACAACTTGTTCTTGTACATGGTTAAGCAAAAAATCAAACTAAACTTAATCCTAATCAGCTAATTGATCAACATGATCTTTATTTTAAGATAAACTCAAGCTAGTACTAAGCTAAGATAACACTGAAAATTAAATACATAATCTTCAGTCTTCAGTCTTCAGTCTTCAATCTTCAATCCTTGTCGAAATCTTCACTGTCTGCAGCATGCATTTTCACCATGCAGCAGCCTTGATTCCATGCAATTCAACAGTAACTAAATATTTTTCCAGTGATGTAACCAGAGGTTCTTCAATCCATGGCTTCTGGCTAATTTGTTTGTATATAATTGAATACGTGTAGATATTTCATTTATTTCTCTGTAAAAAACACAGTACCCGTGATACTAAAACATAAAAATTTAATTTAGACATGGAAGTTCACATTCGAGACTTGGTTGGCCCTCTGCTTCATTTCCACCATTCACTTAAGATAACCCATGAAGTCCCTGAAAAATATTCACTCGTCCACCTCCAGACAAGCTGATCTTGTATTCAGCCCCTACTAATCTTAAACCTCCTCTCTCAATACTCTAAAATTTATACAGTTTTGCCCTAATTCCTAGCCTGCAGAATCTTCTTTTTCTCCATACCTTGAATCAATGGCAGAGAAACTTCACGTGGTGATGCTTCCATGGATTGCCTTTGGCCATATGATACCTTTCTTTCAACTTTCCATAGCTTTAGCCAAAGCTGGAATCAAAGTCTCCTTTGTTTCAACCCCAAGAAACATCAAAAGACTCCCTGAAATTCCTCCAAGTTTAGCAGACTTGGTGGAATTTGTAGAGTTTCCACTGCCAAGCTTAGACAATGATGTCTTGCCAGAAGATGGAGAGGCCACGGTTGACATTCCTGCCGAGAAAATCGAGTACCTGAAGATCGCATATGATCTCCTGAAGCACCCCTTGAAGCAGTTCATCGCGGATCAACTTCCGGACTGGATAATCATTGACATGATGCCTCATTGGATGGTGGACATTGCTAGAGAAAACAAAGTTCCTCTCATCCATTTCACTGTTTTCTGCGCTGCTGCGAATGTGTTTCTTGGGCACCCAGAGCGCATAGTTGGCGATGATCAGAAAAGACTTAGTATGACATCAAAACCAGAGTGGGTTGATTTTCCTTCCACGGTAGCTTACCGAAACGACGAGGGTGTTAGTGCTTTTGAAGGGATTTATGGAGAAAATGCTTCTGGGATCACGGATGTTGAAAGAGTTTCCAGGATTCATAATGGATGTCAGGCTTTGGTGGTACGCAGCTGTGCCGAGATTGAAGGAGACTACTTGAATTTATTTGAAAGGTTGATAGGAAAACCCGTGATTCCACTAGGTTTGTTGCCTCGGGAGAAAGCAGAAAGAAAGCAATTCACTGAAGGTACGTGGGGTGAAATCTTTAAATGGCTTGATGACCAAAGGCCTAGGTCTGTTGTGTTTGTAGGCTTTGGTAGCGAGTATAAGCTAACAAAAGATCAAGTATACGAGATTGCTCATGGTCTAGAGTTATCTGGACTTCCCTTCCTGTGGGCATTAAGAAAACCCGGTTGGGCCCATGATGATCGTAATGCCTTGCCTTCAGGATTCGGTGAAAGGACATATGATAGAGGGATCGTTTGTACGGGATGGGTTCCACAGTTGGAGATTTTGGGTCATCCATCCATTGGGGGATCATTATTTCACTCCGGGTGGGGTTCTATTAATGAAAGTTTACAGTTTGGTCATGTCCTTATTCTCTTACCTTTCATCATCGACCAACCCTTGAATGCAAGGTTTGTGGTTGAGAAGGGTTTAGGCGTGGAAATAGAGAGGGGGGAGAATGGTTCATTTACCCGGGATGGTGTGGAGAAGGCTCTGAAACTCGCTATGGTATCTGTGGAAGAAAAAGGTCCGAGGGAGAAAGCAAGTGAAGCTGCTGCGCTTTTCGGAAACCTGAAGCTGCATCAGGATTACTATATTGCTAAGTTTGTTGATTTTCTCAAAAAGAGGAAACGAAATGTTTGAGGGACACGGTCACATCTGGCAAGGAAGATTTGATGCTTGAGATTATATCTAGGGGCTGCCATGTTCTCAAGTATTCAAATATGGAATAAAAATATTTTTCTTCTTCTTGTTTTGGGTTTAGAAACCACTTCAAAAATAGCCATTTCAATGGACATTATGCACTATTTAGTTGTCTTTATAATGAACTCATAGGCACCTGCGCTCTGTATTAATTTGTGAACCATAGTGTCTGATGAGAAACGGAGAGAAAAGATATGAAATAAAAGAATTTATTTCAAACTAAATTTGGGTTGGAGGAAAAAAACAAAGGGAAGAAGGTTAGCTATTCACTGTTTATTGTCACGACCCGAGTCCCGGATCCGTGACCGGCACATAGGCATGGTCCCCCTCCAAGGTCCCACACCTATGCGAACCCAAACTTACACACAAACTTATCATTCGACTTCAAAATTTACGCAGCGGAAATATCAAAATAGACTTCAATACATAATTCAATTGTCGGATATAACAAAGTAAACTTATAACATAATTCGATCGCCCTTACACAAGAGTTGATTACATATTGTTTTACTTGTGGAGCACTAACTAGACATATGAACAAAAGTATCAAGTACAACCAAAATAGCAGGTTCCAAGGTAGGACAAAATGACCTGCTAGCAAGCTACGATCCTGAAAATAATGAATAATGAGGGGGTGAGTTCAACAACTCAGTGAGTAGATAATATCCAATATACACATACGAGATAAATATAGCAAAGAGAAGTATATTAACAAATAGGCTCAAGTTCTTACAACCAGTCTCTCAAATAGGCCATAACAAACATGTGATTGCTTCTCAAATAGGTCATAACAAGAATTCAATAGGTAAAGCTCGTCGTAAAATCATAATGCAATGAGCATGAGGCTCCGTACTATGGGATGATCATTCCACATAGATTGGTGACTCCCCCGACCAAGGTTTCAGATACGATGTGCACAAAGACTAACATTTCCCTGTTAGCGTGGGTATTCTGACTGGCATACTGTAGGTACATATATATCATAATCAAACAGACATTCATATCTCAAGACTCAACTCATGATATCAATTAAATGAGGAGCTATATATTCACAAACAAATATTGGATCATATCCGGAATGTATATTCAATAATTGATTATGCTTTATCGTAACAAGAATAGTACTTAACGTATATATTATCAAGAAGCATAATCCAAATAATATGAAATCAAATATTTATAATATTTGTCATGCATATTAAATATTATCCACTCACCTCACTCAAAAGCAAATAAGGTTCAGAAGCAGAGTGTTGACGAAATCTTACTGATGTCCAGCAGGTAGTATATCGGGATTATCTGAATATATAAAAGAAGATATACTCAAAAATGACTCAAAAGAAGTAAAATACCTTAATAACATATCTAAGAGTTCAAATCATAATCCTACGTGTTTTTGAATCAAACTATCCATTTCTTTGTAAACCTAAATCAAAGGTTTCTTCCAAAATCTAATTCCATATACCTAACTCATAAAATTGATAATAATCCATCAAATGAACTTCAACTATTCATCAAACCAATCTGAAATGCTATTATTTCATCTAGGGACCATTCTGAATTTTTCTCATATTTTAGGACCAAATCGTAATTTTACCAAATTGAAGGACTAAATTGAACTCCTCTTAAATTCACAACTATACTGAAATTTTATCCACAATTCATCCTCAATTCTGTCCAGAATCTCGAATTTCACCTCAGGGACCAAACTGTAATTTTTCCAAAGTTCGGGGACCAAACTGTAATTTTCACAAAAAGGACCAAAATGACATTTTGTCATCTTCAACCTCAGCCCAGAATTTCCAGCAAGGGTTTTCAATTTTCTCAACATTATTTCACCATTTTTCTCAATATTTTCTTAAACCAAACATCTCAAAACTTCAAAATCATCTACAATCAACTAATTAAATCATTACCCAACACTTTCAACCCTTAACATCTCTATTAATTCATCAATCAAACCCAAATAAATTTCTCAAACCCTAACAATCAATACAAACCAAATCATAGCTAATAATCATATTTATACATAAATAAACACACATATTACCTTAACAACTTATTTCTCCTTCTTCTTTTCTCTTCCTCTTCTCTTTCCCTCTTTTCTCTTCTTCTTCTTCTTCTTCTTCTTTCTTCCTCTCTTCCGATTCTCTCTCTAATTGCAGATCTATCTTCTTCTTTTTTTTTTTTCCTTTTCTTTTCTATTTATATTTACTACCTTGTATTATTACTACTTTACCCTTTACCTAATTTTTCCTAATTCTAGCCACCAAGGGTATACATGTAATTTCCTCTTTAAAAATTTCAGAATACTACATTTATGGTATTGTGGCGGGGAAATTGGATGGTTAACAGAGTTGTTTACGTTGTCGGAGGGGTGCAGATGAGGGAGGAACTGAACTGGCGGCGGGGATGGAAGGAAAAAATCTGAATTTTTTAAAAGGTTTCTTCCGGACTTTCGGTTTTGATTTCTCCTCCCCTCGAACCATAAATTTCTCCTCTATTTATTGCAATTTTATTTTCAATTTCAACCAATTGACTTGATGAATATTGAATCTAATATCTGAAAATCCTAATTTTCTCAATTTAACTCGAATTAAACTTTTAATAAAATTAATTGGATCCAATTAAAGTATAATTAAATCATTTCTCTTGATTAAATTCTTTAATTGGATCGTAAATTAACCCCTAAACATAAACAAACTTTAATTTGTACATGATTAAATCAAATTGACCTATTAAAAATATAATTATGCATTTTAACCTAAGTTTGATGCATATTTATCTGATAATCATTTATTTTAATTTTAAATCTGTATTTTCTTTTATTTTTTAGCACAATAGATGTAGATCGGGTTCTCGGCAAAGGCAACTACCTCAAACTTTTTCTATTGATCAAACAGCATGACTTGAAACAAAAAAAAGCAGATGTAAACAGAAAAACAAAAGGAGAATTATAACCTGAAACTCTCACAGTCGTTTCATCAAACAGAGAGCAGTCAGATAAACTCAGTCAACGTTAAAAATTAATCAAACAATGCAAGAAGCTAGCACTAAGCTCGTGATTTTTCAAGAAATTGAAATCAACAACGTGGTCGAGACTCACGCAAATGGAGAAGGCTCAACAAAATTCCCAATGGCGTGCGATGGTGTCCAAAATTCCTGTGACAGTTGATGATGTGGAGAAGATACCCCAGATATCAAATGATATCAAGAGCATGCTAAAATCTAATCCAAACATTTACTTGGGAAAGGAGGATCCTTACTGTTAATTGTCTAGAATAGAAAGTTCATTTGCAGAATTGACTCTTGGGTGCAATCTCAAACAAATGGTAAGCTCTAATCTACCCATTGATTCTTTTTACTTTTGATGCAGGACAGAAAATCGACCATTATGTTTGCAGATGAGCTGTGTTCACATCTGTACCTGGGTCTGATTCTTTGAAATTTAAACATTATATATCTAGTTTGCTGTTAATTGGAACTGTCTTTTGTGCTTATCTCTCTAGTTTAAAAGACATGTTGACCAAGGAATAAAGACACTACATTTTCTTATAGCTGTCACTGCTCTGTTGGCTGGTAAATGCGACCCTAGTCATATATAACCTTCAATGATATCACTAATGGATCATGTCGTCAAATTCAGTTAAGCCTTCCGGGGAAGAATTGTACATATAACATGTCCAAACACGTGAGTTTGATGGTTCATATTGCTGATGACATTTCCAAAACATTGCCAGACAAATATAACCAAGGCAATTGCAGAGAAGCCGTTCCCTTTTTTGTTTGTTTGTTTGTTTCCAAGGACCAAATGAACCTCCTTATTCAACCCTTGATGCTCACCATTGAATAAAAGAAGATTTTATTCATTGATCTGGTTTTCTTCCCATGAAGCTCTGTTTTAAATCTCAGCTTGGATGCATCGTCTTCTCAAAGAGTTCATCACATGTCACATTTTTACCATCATTTTCTGCCATGCTAGTATATTTTTATAATCAATCATGTGGTATGGCACAGAAGGGTCCAATAGCTGAACC
Source organism: Salix exigua (assembly GCA_032356905.1). Taxonomy (NCBI): domain Eukaryota; kingdom Viridiplantae; phylum Streptophyta; class Magnoliopsida; order Malpighiales; family Salicaceae; genus Salix; species Salix exigua. Next base: position 5,332,246 of record CM063601.1, read on the forward strand.
AAACTAATTTGGGACCCAGGCTTTATTGTTGTCAGTCATCAATGTTTTTACTAAAAGATCATTGCTATGAGTGCAGAGCAAAAATGAATTATACTCCACGGAGCAAGACATTCTTCTTCAGTCAGTCAAGATAATAAAGGAGCATGGTGCTAGATTAGGCATCACTAGCAGTCAGGGATACAGTGACAATGCTGGTAAATGAGATTCCGCACGGTGGAGCTCGGATCCTTCTCAACATGCACTCAACTTTAACATCATACTGTGCTGAAACCTGAAGTAAAAACGAGTCTGTTTGCAGTTTCAGTTTCATCACAATGCTGATTCGTGTGCTGAGTTGAGTTGTTTTGGTGCATCTGGAAAGAAAGAAAAAAACTATCGCGGTGTAACGGCTGACAAGATGCAAACTCTAGTAGACGGAGGAGCAGGTTTTCAACTTTCTTGACCAACAGTAGTTGAAAGTTTTGAATCCACTTGTTCAGTTGAAAAGGTCCATGTCTTTCTTTCTTTCTTCTGTGTAAAGAAAACACCAAAAACTCAAAACAGGCTCCAGGAGGATTATTCTTGCTGTGGAGCGTCCTGACTGAATACAGCAGTGCTTAGCAAGCCCAATAAATTGAATTGGATCGGTAACCAATCTGTGAACTGTGTGTTTGGAATTGAGGTTGATTTTTTTTTCTTGTGTGTTCTTGGAACGCGTTGATAAAAATAAATTTGTTAAAAAGTAAAATAAAATAAGTACAAAAGCAGAGAAAACAGAGAAGAACATGCAGGGAATGCGGAATTCACAGGCGATGTGAATGGCCCAATGGGGAATGCAATTGATAATTATCCAATCAGGTGCTTGATCAACTTTTAACTTCCTGGGTGTTTCAAAAGATCAAATGCAATCATTTGAAGATTGCATTGTCTAACGATGGCATTGGAAACTCCACTGAGCTGATCAAATTCTTAACACTTGGAGAAGATTTAGGGTCTCTTCGGGTGTTTCTTGGAGTTGACATAAAGGAGAGCTTTCGCCAAGGCTATATAGGGAGATGAAAAATGGCATCATTGCCATGGCGCAATCCGTGGAAGCATGACTACAAAAAGCTCCCTAGCCATTTCTGTCTGGATAGCATTCATGGACATATCGCAGACCTAATTACAAATATATGGATTTATTGGACACTGAAATACCAAGAAGATATTGCTAAGAATATTGGAACCTGATCATCGATGAGGGCTGTTATCTCATTCTAGGTTGATCCGCTCAAGGACTCATCTAGCTCAGCTAGAGAATTTACTTCACATCATTTCACCGCACACCAATTAAGTTCTGTATGGTGGTTTACACATTAATAAAGTGCGCAGGTGCCCATGAATTCATTATAAATACAGCTAAATGGTGCATAATGTCCATTCAAATAGCAATTTTAAAGAGGTTTCTATACCCGAAACAAGAAAAACATCTTTTTATTCCGTATTTGAATACTTGAGAGGACCTAAATAAAATCTCAAGCATCAAATCTTCTTTGCGAGATGTGACCGTGTGTCCCTCAAACATTTCGTTTCTTCTCCTTGAGAAAATCAACAAACTTACCAATATAGTAATCCTGATGCAGCTTCAGGTTTCCGAAAAGCGCAGCAGCTTCACTTGCTTTCTCCCTCAGACTTTTTCCTTCCACAAATACCATAGCGAGTTTCAGAGCCTTCTCCACACCATCCCGGGTAAATGACCCATCCTCCTCCCTCTCTATTTCCACGCCTAAACCCTTCTCAACCACATACCTTGCATTCAAGGGTTGGTCGATGATGAATGGTAAGAGAATAAGGGCATGACCAAACATTAAACTTTCATTAATAGAACCCCACCCGGAGTGAAACAATGATCCCCCAATCGATGGATGACCCAAAATCTCCAACTGTGGCGCCCATCCCGTACAAACGATCCCTCTATCAGATGTCCTTTCACCGAATCCTGAAGGCAAGGCATCACGATCGTCATTGGCCCAGCCGGGTTTTCTTAATGCCCACAGGAAGGGAAGTCCAGATAACTCTAGACCATGAGCAATCTCGTATACTTGATCTCTTGTTAGCCTAAACTCGCTACCGAAGCCTACAAACACAACAGACCTAGGCTTTTGGTCATCAAGCCATTTAAAGATTTCACCCCACCTACCATCCGTGAATTGCTTTCTTTCTGGTTTCTCCCGAGGCAACAAACCTACTGGAATGACAGGTTTTCCTATCAGCCTTTCAAATAAATTCAAGTAGTCTCCTTCAAACTCGACACAGCTGCGTACCGCGAAAGCCTGACATCCATTCAGAATCCTGGAAACCCTTTCACCATCCGTGATCCCAGAAGCATTTTCTCCATAAATCCCTTCAAAAACAACAACAGCCTCGTCGTTGCGATAAGCTACAGAGGAGGGAAAGTCAACCCACTCTGGTTTTGATGTCATACTCCTCCATGACGGCCTAAGTCTTTTCTGACCATCACCAACTAAGCACTCCGGGTTCCCAAGAAACACAAACGCAACAGCAGGAAAAATAGAGAATTGAATCAGAGGAACTTTGTTCTCTCTAGCAATGTCCACCATCCAATAAGGCATCATGTCAATGATTATCCAGTCCGGAAGTTGATCCGCGATGAACTGCTTCAAGGGGTGCTTCAGGAGATCATATGCAATCTTCAGGTACTGCAATTTCTCGGCAGGAATGTCAACCGTGGCCTCTCCATCTTCTGGCAAGACATCATTGTCTAAGCTTGGCAGTGGAAACTCTACAAATTCCACCAAGTCTGCTAAACTTGGAGGAATTTCAGGGAGTCTTTTGATGTTTCTTGGGGTTGAAACGAAGGAGACTTTGATTCCAGCTTTGGCTAAATCTATGGAAAGTTGAAAGAAAGGTATCATATGGCCAAAGGCAAGCCATGGAAGCATCACCACGTGAAGTTTCTCTGCCATTAATTCAAGTTTTGGAGAAAAAAGAAAATTTCGCAGGCTAGGACTTGGGGCAAAACTATAAAAATTTAGAGTATTGAGGAAGGAGGCTTAAGATCAATAGGGGCTGAATACAAGAGCCAACGAGGACGGACAGTTAGTAGATCTCAATGAAAAAAGCAAAACCTGATCAGCTTGTCTGGAGGTTAACGAGTGAATCTCCCAAGGACTTTAAAGGTTTTTTCATGTTGTAGGTGGAACGCACTACGTAATTTTTATGAATCAAAGGGCCCATCCAAATCTCGAATGCAATCTTCATGTCTAAATTTTCCTCTTTTTTTACTGTCACCGTGTTTCAATTAATGGTTACTTTTTTCTTACAGAGGAATAAATAGATTATTTCTATTTACATAATTCAACTATAAATTTTCTTTAGCCAGAAGCCATGGAAGAAAGAACCTTTGGTGACGCCACCGGAAATATTTAGTTACTGTGTGTTCTTTTGCCGATTATTCAAGTTACTAGTCCAGCAGGGAGTGATATGGATCTTGATTATGCATGTCATCGTTAAAATATTTTTAATTTAAAAATATATTAAAATAATATTTTTTATATTTTTAATATTATGCTGTGTTTGAAGAGATGTAGGTGGGTAGATCCCTCTGCTGTGAAGGGAATCTGAAGTATTTAAAAAAACAGAAGTAGAAAAAAAGAAAGGAAGGAGAACCTGTTCTGACAACATGTATATGTTATATTCAGCATGGGAAAATTAACTTCTCTGCAATGATGCAGTCAGCAACACCAAAGACAGCAATAACACAGACATAAGAAAGAAGAAGCAGTCTCTCTTTTATTTTTTTGAACTTCTAATTCGTTGTTTTATGATGTCCAAAATCAACTAATAGAGGCTGACTTTCATGAGGTTATAGGACATTAAATATGTCAATATATCCTTCATAAACTAGAAATCATCTAAAAATCAAGAAATAAAAAAATAAATAACAAGAAAATCAAATGAATTCCTAAACCAGAAAACATCCTTAAAGTGCTGGAATAACATGGAGCTCTACTAGAATATATCCAGAGCTGCATGAAAGTTTGAGCAAGTGTGCAGCAATTTTGAAAAGCCAAAAAAGACCCACAGGAAACGAAGCTACAGAAGTATGAGGAAGATTAATAAGTAATGCTGATACGGATAAGTCTCAAGAATGTCTGTGGATTAAAATACCAAACAGATGCAGCTGTTCCGCAAAGGTTTGGCTGTCCCGAGAGGAAAAAATAAAGATGTGAAAGGCTGCAGATTAAAAATGCTAAAAAGGAATTGAGTCCATGGAACACATCTAAAGACGAAAACAAATGTATTGAGATGGGAAATGATTGTAATGCTGTCGGGGAGGTTTAACAAGGCATGCATGATTTAGGTTAAGAGCAAGATCATCAAAGCTCCGAGCAACATCAGAGCCCCAGAGAGTGATCATCTTAAGTTCGTTGCCCCTGTAACTATTAAAAAGGAAATAATTCAAAGCGAAACGTGCATGCCTTGACTGGTTACGTGAAGCTGAGCTGAAGGGTTTGCGGTCAGTATCCTCCACGGCACATCAAAAACCAGTACATGTTTCTTCCCATGATGCTTTGAAACTCTCTGACCAAGCTTTGTAATTTTGTATTTGCTGCTTGCAAACAGAAAGAGGGTTAGAGGAGAATCCTCGATTTTAGTCACTACATTGGAATCTTATTCCTGTCGTTATAAAAATTCATGATCAAAATGTGTGCGAGATCGAATACTTTGATGCAAACCCAAGTTCCTTGATTTGGATTAAGTTCATCTCTTACATCCAGGCTTAGCGGGCAGTGGAGTAGGGGATATGATTAGGTTGGATGTTATTTTGTCGAAGTTTCTGTAACATTCTGCAAGGAATGTACGTGATAAATTTAATCAGTGCTTGTTTTTTTCTGGATTTCATTCATGTTCAAGTTTGGATCACCGGATGGGGTTGAGGTTAGTTGTGCACCGATTCCATTGACAACCAAGTTGCTTCTTCTGCATTCAGATGTAATGATCCCTCGTCAAGAAAATTTGAAATTGCACCTCCGAAATGCATCTTTGAAGTCTTAGTTTCTCACCTTTTTCATTCCTTTTCTTAAAAAAAGAAAGAAAGAAAAAGACTTCTCAGGAGGTATTTCCCTGTTTACAGCTCCCTTTTCAGCGCAGCTCAGGATATTTACCTGGAAATGAGGTGTTTTTCTTCTTCTTAATTATTATTTAATTTGAGAAAATAGACTGAAGTTAGCGTTCCAAAATTTGACGTACAAATTAGAAAGCGATGTCCTAGAGATCAAAAACGGCAAGGAACTTATCTTCAATGTATTTGTTTTTTATAGAAACAGAGAGTTAACGAAGAAGAAAAAAGAAGTGAGTGGGGTCAAGGATGTGCGATTGCACATGTCACATGATCAATG